>WBOK01000520.1:0-37667 GCA_009289805.1 Alternaria gansuensis | reverse complement strand
CCTCTGAGTCTACTACAAACAAGTAGAAGGCAGAGACCTCTACCTCTGAGTTGATAGTAGAACAAGCAACTATACCTGGAGATTGAAACCGCTACAGGTTATGAGCCCGGAGTATCTATAAAAGATCCTGAGCCCGGAGGTCAATCCACAACAATTTGTCTATAATAAGAAGGCTGTGCTTAGCCTACAATTTACTTATAATTAGTAGCATATATTTGTTTAAAATGTTAAGGCAGAGATTAAACTGCAAATAGATACAGTATTTTTTAAATATTAGATTTTAACATAACATCTTTCAAGTAAAATGTTACGAACTATTTTATATTGTATATTTTAAATATAGGTATATAGATTGCTATCTTTATGAAATAGTGAACTATTACAAAGATTACATTAAACACGTAACTTAAACTACTCTTTGCTAGTAGTAACATTAGAATAAAGCTAAGGCTTACTTTTCTTATAATTTTTATTTTAGAATTAGCAAAAGTATTATCTAACTAAATATAATATGCTTTGAAGCTTTGCTTTTTTGGCATACTATATAGGTTTTCACGTTATCTTAATTATTATAGCTTCGCTCTAGCTAGTAATACAATCTACTAATAAGCTTATACATTTTTATATGCTAAAAGAACCTACTTCATCGTGTGCTCTTATTTATATTTAATTTCTATTTCACTTTGAAGATATTTATAAAAAGTTTTGTTCTTATATTAAAGTTCTAAATAAAACACTAGTAGAAGGTAATAAGTGTTAAAAATAACTACAGGTCTTTAACACTAGTTAGTGTGAAGTACTACTTAATAGTAGCAACGCGCGCTAAATCTACGCAAATGCCGCTCGTTATAACTATGATTTCTAAAAAGTGCACTTTGCGTAAAGTAAACGTACACTTCTTAAGATTTATATATAATTCTGCCTTCTATAATACTTAAATACAGCGCGCACAGCGCGCTAGTATAGCGCAATACTACTATTATAAGTATAAGTGAGGTTATTATCTAAGGAAAATATATATAATTATTCTAAGTGCTTGTTTAAAGCCTTATTAACATAAGCTTAGAAACTTGCCAAGATATTTGTAAGATTGAAAAGCATAACAAAATATTAAAAATATTTATATTGTGTTCAAAAAGCAGTCTTGAATGTATCTCCTACCTTAATTCTTAAACAATAGGAGGCGTTCTTTAGATCTATTGTATATAGTCGCATGCGCCTAACAAGCGATATAGTATCTCTCTAACAAGAGAAAGCAAGTAACAATTTTTTATTGTAATAGTATTAAGGCCTTAATAATTTATACAAAGTCAAATAGTTCTATCTTTTTTTAGAACAACTAGTATTAGGGCGCTAGTAGAACTAGTGCTATAGCAAATCTATTTCTTCCTTAGTACCTTTTTAATATATTAACAAAGCACTTAGAGCTTACAAAAAAAGAAAGTGTAGAAAAAGCTATAAAAAGGTTCTTTTTTTTTTTAAAAAAAAATTACGTAATCTAAGCTTTTTATTTATAAAAAAGTCTTAGTAGCATTATTATTAAAGTTGTTAGTATAGTTCTACAATGCCTTAAGTATGCGCTGTTCTTATACTACAAATATATTTAGTGTATGTACTTTTAGCTTAATGCGCGCGCTATTACTTTAAAGCACTTCTGGAAAATAAGTTGTTAAATTTATAAGTCTTGCGTTCTATAAAAAATACTTTAGTAGCTACTAAGTCAATATTTGCTTTTACATATTCTTAGCGCTACATCCATCTTTTATAGTTAATATAGATACTTTTTTAGCTTAAGAAGGGGTTACTAAGTAGTAGTAGTACGCCCTCTTTATCTACTTTATACGCAGTAACTTTTGTAATACGCTCTAGGCTATTATTATTTATTAATTATAGCTAAAGCTTATATATTGCGTATGTATTCTGCCTTACAGATCTAATTCAACTTAGTGAGAGAAGTTTTATATTTTAAATAAGTTTTAAGTCAATTTTTACAACTATTTTTTAACTAATAAGGGCAACATCTACTGAGAAGTCTAAAATAATATAAAGTTCCTTTTCTACATTTATAGCTAAATATATATATCACATATGCTGCCTCTCTCTTAAAATATTTATTAGCGCGCCCCTTACTAATCTTCAGTTTCTAGCAAGGCTTAACCTTTTCTTTTTAGTTGATATTAACTAAGACCTTATTAAAATTAATTCTTTAGCACTTATCTACGTAGTGTTCCTTTTTCTAGCACTTAAAGAAAGTAATATTATTATTATTCTTATGCTTCCTTAAGTTCGTCTAAAATAGCAAAAGTAAAAGAGTATTCTGTCTTTTTCTTCATAAAATTATTCTAGTCAGGCTAATTATGCGTAATAAGTGCTCTACGCAAATTCTATTTAAGTATAAATTTAAAAATAATAAAGCCTTCTTAAGTTATAAAAATTGAATAGTAGTTAGTAGTTACGCGCTATTGTTTAAGAAGTAGTTTTATAAATAACTACTAGACTTTTTGTGCCTTATATATATTATAAGTTGGTTTTTAAAGACATTAAAATAAATTAAACATAATTAGATAGTCTAGTTTTTCTACTATATAGTATAGGTATGCGTAGTTTCTACTTGAAGGCTATATTTAACAGAGTCTAAAAGTAAGTTAAGTATATATCACTTAAAGTAGTCTTAAGTTAGCACTTCTCTTTTTGCTTTAAAAGAACGCTTATGTTCAGTATAGTAAAGCTCTTAAGAGTTTGCTTTAAGATACTACATTAGCTAAATTACTTTATTCTTATTATTCTTCTTCTTAATTTTTGATCGTAGTAGCTAAAACGCTTCTTTGCAGCAATAAATAAACTTATTATATTTTTTAAGAGTTTAACCTTAGTATTTAGCTAGGTCTTTAGGTTTGAACGCGTGTTGCTTATATAAAGCAAGTGTCGCTTTAGGTGCACTTTACGCGTAGGATAATATAATTAGTACTATTAGGATATTTAAAATTTCTTTTTCTTTAACTGCTTCTAGTTGTGCTACTTCTTCTTCTAGCTTCTGCAATTGTTGTAAGAATGAAAGTTTATTACGTTACTTCTCTACAGCTTTAATATGCTCTTTTGGTGTTAGAAGTACGTTGTAAGTACACTCTCTAGGCTACTTAAGCGTAGCAGGCCTTAATAGAGTTTAAAGAGGATTAGAGAGTTTAGATACAGCAGAGCTCTAGCTTCTTTAGTTACCTTAAGTGTTAGATCGCGTTAAGAGAGCTATCTCTAGACTATTAGCCTGTAGAGGAGGTATTATTCTGTTAGAAGTAGCTTTAGGCAATAGTACTTACTTTACACTACTGAAGATAGTAAGCAATAATTTAAATAATAACGTATACATAATTCAAGCAATAATACCTACTTATATCCTCGCAGGTAAGGAGCCCATTATAGGTATAATTACAGGTAGGCAAGCTAACAATAAGCCAGCTTAGCAGATCTAGCTAATACGCAACTATCTGTAACACATAGGCCCTTAACTTTATGCTTAAAAAAGTCTTTTAAGTAGAAATTTTGTAATAGACCTAGCTTAGCCCTGAAGCCTATATATTACTTTCGTCCTTTACTACCTTACATAGCAAGTGTTAACTTTTTTTTAGGTTAACGCACTTAAGCTTAAAGACTAATTAATACTACTTAGGAGCCTTTTAATGATAAACATTTTTAATATTACTTTTAAATTAAAGGGTAGTAGACCTATAGCTTTAGAAGCATTCAAAATTTTATTACTTTAAAGGAGGCATGCCAAGCTTAGTAGAAGAGGGAAAAGAAATCCATCTTACTTATTAAGGTAAGGTTCTAGTTCCTTTCTAGAAATCAAGAAACGTTAGCTTATTAAGCTAATAAGAGAGGCTTAAATAGAGCAATATTAGAAGGATATATGTAGTATATAAGTCAAATAAAAAGAATAGACTATAAAAAGAATTTTGTTTTAATTATATAACTAAGTAAACTTTATAGCAAAAAAAGTTCTATTACTATTTATTTTTTTAAAGTGTTGAGGGTGGTAGTTGTTGTAAGGCTCAATACTAAAGAGAGATACGGGATGCTAGAGGTGGAGGGATAATAGTATATTGCCTGTGTATTAGACGAATCGATATCGTCCGGACTACAATATCGTATCTCTACTTATACTAGGGTAATCTAAGGTTATATAACCTATTTAGACCTAACTTAGCCTTGTCTAACCTTAGCTGTGCCAAACTAGTCTAGGCTAGCCTAGCAAGATGTCTAACCCTAATATTATCCCCCTTCTTAGAACTAATTGTCCTAAATTAGTAAGACTAGGGTAGAATAGCCTATTCTTAGCTACAGTACTGTAGTAAATACTGTATTATTAAGTAAAAGGTAGGCTCCTTTTAGAGTATAATTATGTGTTTTTTAAGAACCTTATATTATATTTTACTTTTACTTTAAGCGTCTGTGCGCTAGAAGCGTCTAGAAAGCTTACTAGCGTCTTAGTAAGGTTGTATAAGCTTTTCTTCAGTTTTTTTACCTTTTCTCCTATACTTTATATAACAACAACCAGTAAGTCCCCTTAAATTTTAAAAATCTATTTAGTCTTAGTAAAAAGCTATTATATACAATTATAAGCTATAATAGGCTAGTATAAAGTTTAGAAAGCTAACTTTAGTTTAGCAGCTTCTTATAACCTATTAACTTAGCTTATTTTTAACAAATTCTATTATTTTTACTTACTTTAGCCCTATTATAGCTTACTATAAAGTACTATAAGTTAGAATAGCCTATATTAGCTTATATAATAGCTGTCTCTTCTAAATAAATACTACTAAAGTTAGTAACTTTTATATTAGTATAAGTTGCACTTTTACGTAATACTATAGTTATTGCGTTAATTTTCTTACTAGTAGAAGTATTTATATATTTAACAAGGTTAGCTACGTTTTTTTATAGTTAATAATAATACTATAAAGCTTTTTAAGACTTTAACGCAAAAAAATAACCATAGTAAAAAAATTAAATATATAAAGTATTTTTACTACTAGTACTTAAGTTAAAAGTGTTATACTATAAGTTAATAAGCTACTTTTAGTTATTATAAACTATTTTAGCTTATACTAATATAACGTAGCCTTTTACTGCTAAAATAAATTTCTTTTATAGTATTAGTGTCCTGCTTAAGTAGATTAATACTAGTAAGCGTAAAGTAACTATTAAAAACTTTTATTATAACTTAAATGCTACTTTTTAGAAGAAAGAAATACTAGAGCCTTAATACTATTGCTAGGAAGTCTCTTTTACTTTAGATAAAATTAAGAGGCTTTAGGCTAAGCTAATTATACTAGCTTAGGCTATAAATAAAAAGATTATAAAGTAAGTAAGCTGTTATAAGTTATTTTAGCTTATTATACTCTATTATTAGCTTTGTTAACATTCTTTAGCTAGTATAAGCTTTAGGTAGAAAAGCTTTTTTTATATAATAGTGCTATTTACTTTAGTTAAAATTCTAAAAGCAACCTGCGTCTTAACTTTTATTCTTACAACAACTATACTATTAAAGCTAAAGCTAAGGCTAATAAGTTTTTAAAAAAGTAAGAGATAAAAAAGCTAATTTTAAGTACTCTTAAGAAAGTATATATATTTTATTATTAGCTATAATAAGCTGTTCTAACTTAGTATAGTATAAAACTACTAAAAGCTGCAATTTTCTACTTAAGCAGAAAGTATATTGTATAAATATAAAGTTGTTAGCCTTAGAGTTTTAACAGGTAAGCAATAAAAGTAATAATAAGAGCAGCTTGACTAAGTTTTTTAAAAAGCTTAAGGCCTAAATTTAAAAGGCTAAAGACAAGGTAGATAGACTTTAAATAAGTTAATATAGGCTATAATAAGCTACTCTAGGCTATAATAAGTGCTTAAGACTTTAATATATATATATAAAATGCACCTAAAGGGTACTAGCTCCTCATAAAGCATTATAGGTTAAACTAGGCTATAATAGCCTAGTCTAAGGCGTTTTAGTAAATACCTTAATCTATATAAGTTAAATAAGAACATAGTTCTTTTTAAACTTAGTAGTTCCTTGCTAGTATAACTTTTTCTTCTATAAATTTAAGCTCTTTAGCCCTAATTATTTTTTAGTTTTATTACTTCATTAGCCTTACTATACTTTAGTAGGCTATTCTAGGCTATTACAGGCAAGTTTAAGTAAAAGTTAAGTATATAAAAGATGTCTTTATTTTTTTAAGCTAAAGTACTATTAAATACTTAATTAAAAATTTTTTTGTAAAAAAAAAAATAAGTAAAAGTATACTTTAGTTATTTTTTTTTAATTTACTTCAAGTTATTCTTTTTCTTTTTAAAAAATTATTTTTAACTTTTTTTAAGTTTTACCCTTTTAGTTTAGTAGCGTAAAAGTATATTATTATTATTTTAAAAATTTCTAAGCGCTTCTACTCTTAAGTTAAAACTAAGTTCCTAGAAATTCTTTTTTTTAGAATAGCCTTTCTACAAAACTAAGTATTCCTATTAGTTAGCTTTATTTTTTCTTCTTTTTAGTATATAATCTACTTTGTATAAATTATTATTTAACTTTTTTAAGGTATCTACGTTCTACTTCTTTAGGTGTAGTATTGTCTCTATTAGGTTATATAGCTCTAATAATAAGGCATAAAAGACTAAATAAACATTCTTTAACTCTAGCATATCTACTTTAAACGCAGATAGCCTAGTCTAAGCTATAATATATTTAAGTCTTATAAACTTCTAGTTTATTTATTTTTAGCCTTGTTAATTGTATGTAACAATTTAATACTAAGACCTAGTCTCCTACTTTATATTTAATAAATAACTTTTTCTTATTAGTATGTGCTTTTTAGTAAGTGGCAGCTACACTAATTTTCTGTTTATATTTGCTTTATAAACTTAGTACTTTAAAGGTAGTTTATAGTTTTATAAGGCTTTTTTATTTTCTAAGGCTATACTAGGCTAATCTGCGCTAATTAGGTCTATTTTATAGTATGCTTAAAATGGCGTAGTATTTGTAGTTGTATATATACTGTTGTTGTAAGCAAATTCTCTAATAAAAATTCATAAAGCCTAATTATCTTGCTTTAAAGTATAGTAGTACTAAAAGTATTATTTAAGCATTTAGTTCTACCTTCTTATCTATCTATCTATTTATAGATAGAAAGTAGACATAAAAACTTTTCTTAAGTTTATATAATATTAAAAAGCGTTTTAGTGCTTTGCATTTATTAGTAAGCTTTTATTTAAAATTACCTGTCTTAGTACGCTATATATTCTAATTACTTCGCGTATTTAAGCTTAAGCTAGGTTAGTGCCGTCTTGATTAGCTCTTGCTAAGATATAATAAGCTATTTTAGTTAGTTAGTAAACTACTACAAGTATTGCATTATATACTTAGCTTAGTATCCTGCTAAGAGGCAATTCTATAATAAAGTTTATTATAACGTCCTTTTACAGCCTGCCTAGTAGAAGTAGAAGTTTAAGAAGGCTATAGAGCTTATAACGCGCTAGAGTTAACTTCTTGTAGGTAAAGTAGTTACAATAATACTTTATTACGTCTTTTTTTATACTTTTTTAAGTTTATTACTGTTGCAATTTTTTTAGTATTTTTCTAGAACTAAAATAACTTGTAAGTAAGTTATTATAGCATTCTTTTAGTGCTTATAACTTGCTTTAAGTGTTAGTAAGCTATTTTAGCTGCAATAAGCCTACCCTAAGCTTAAATAAGCTATTTTAGTTTTTTTTTTGCATTAGATTTATCTAATGTAGCTTTTGTGTCTTTATTAGTAATATTATAGTTCTTTAGAAGTTCTAGATCTTTAAGTGCAGTTTTGTCTACCTATTTAAACTTTTGAAGTACTTTTTTTAAAGTAGCTTATTGCTTTATTTACTTACTTAACTAAGTAAGAGGTAATGCAATAATTAAGCTTTATTTACTTTTATTATTAAGAATATTGTTTATTAGTTATACAAAAGCTTTATTATACTTTTATGCTAGTTCTTATAACTCAGCTATATAGTTAGGATAGCAAGATAAGCTATTTACTAGATTAGTACTCCTAGGGCAGTAGTTTAGGACAAAATTGTACCATATTAGCATTAGGTACAACTATACTTAGCAGTAGCTAAGAATTTTAGTTTTTATAAACTATTTAAAGTTTTAATAATTTATTAAGATTTTAAAATAAATACTCTTTAAATAGTAACACTAGTATTCTAAACTCTTAACTATTACAAGAAGTTCTTAGTTATGAATATTATAGTTGTATTTAGCCGCAATTAGCTTACGTAAATAAAAGTTAACTAGCTTTTATTATCTTGTAGTAAGTAATAATAGAACATATTAGCTTAGAATACTTAATATTGCACTACTAGAGGCGTTTACTTATACTTTTATCTTCCTATCTCTCTTAAAATGCGCTAGTATAAGTATATTTAAAAAGGAATTCTTAAGTTGTTTAGATACCTCTTTTACTTCTTTACTAATATTTAAAGTTTATCTTTTTTTTCTTGTTATAGCGTAGCCCTTTCTAGCTAAGCCTAGGCTTTTCTAGGATAATATAGTTAAGAGTAAGGCTAGCTTAGAGAATCTTTTAATAAATCTCTTATAATAGTTTGTAAAACTAATAAACATTCTAATATCCTATACTATGCGTAGGACAGGCTAAACCTAGATTATCTCAATCTTATTTTGATTTATTTTTACACTATTTAGTCTAACTATATATTTTAAGTATTTTGTGCGCTAAGTATACTATTTGCACTTACTAAGCTTTATATATAGCTTAGCTTTACGTATTTTTTACAATACCTTCTTAATATAAGTTTTATATTTCTCTATTATTTTAGAGAATATTAAGATATTATCTAAATAGATAATATAGGATACATTAACTAAGCTAACTAGTATTTAGTTTATATAAGCTTGAAACTGCGTAAAAGCGTTTATACTTAAAATAGCTATATTTTATACAAAAGGATATTCTTTATTTATTTTCCTCCTAAATACCTACTTTATAGTACGCTTCTCTTATATTAAGCTTAGTATAGTACTTAGCTTGCGCTAGTCTATCCATTAACTTTATAATAAGCAGAAAAAGGTACCTATTTTTTACTGTAATTTTATTAAGACTACAATAATTTATATATAGCCTTATAGTACTATCTTTCTTCTTTATAAAAAGTATTAGTGCGCCTACTAAAGACTTAGATCTTCTTATTTATCCCCTTACTATAAACTCTATAAAGTATTTCCTTAATAGCTTTAACTTTATCTTTAATAAGTTGTATAATAGTATATATAGTAAATTTGTACTAAGTAGCAAGTTAATTGCTAGATTCTGTAGTTTATACTTTGCTTGAACTATAAAGTTCTTCTCTAAATACATATCTACATATTTAGCGTTTTATAAAGGAAGCTAGCCTATTTTAGCTTTTTTTTTTTAGCTATTCTAGCTTAATAAACTTATAATACACGTATACACGTTTACTATAAAATTACGCCTGCTTTTTTTAAAAGTTTCTATGTTTTCTACACTAACTATTTAAAAACTGCCTAAATTTTAAAACTTTATACTTTAAAAAAGTAAATATTTTATTACATAGCTTATTTTTAAGTTGTAAGAATTAATCTATAATAACTTAAAGTAAATTAAAAACTTTTTTAAATCTAATACTATAAATAAAATATATTGTATTTTAACACGTCTTTATAAATTTATAATAGTTATATCTACTTTATTTATACTATTAATAGTAAGCTTACCTTTATTTACTTCTTCTACTAATAAGCTAGGTAGAGAATTAATAGTTAAGTCTTGTTTCTTTGCTAATATAGTAGATATAAAATTTATTTATAAGACTTTATTAACTATAGCTTGTATAAGCTTTAATACTTTAACTATACACTTTATAGTTAACAGCTGCACTAGTTTAAGTAAAATTACTTTATATAATATGCTTAAGTTCTTATTCTTTTAGTAGAGAGTAATGTAAGTAGCAAGGTAGAACTTAAGTTCCTCTATCTTTAGTTTTCTTTTAACTTAGGTGCAGTAGCGCTATTTACTATTTTCTCTAGCTTACTTAGCTTATAGTAGTTAGACTTGTAATATTTTAGTTCTCTACACTTATAATACTATAAAGCGCGTTTTTTAGCGCTTTTTTTACTTAGTTTACCTTGCTCTAAGTTTTAAAAGCCTATTCTTGCCTACTCAGTAGTTTTTAAAGTTTTTTCTATATTTTTTAACTTTTTTTAGTTTTAAAGTACTTATATTTTTTCTATTTTAAAATATTAATGTTTAGATTCTGCTTTTTAAGCTTTTTACTAGTAAATTAAATTTACATATTTTTTTTACTTATAGCAATGTTGCCTATTACTTTATTAAAAGTAAAAGAAAACTTTTTTTGATATTTTTGTATAATATTACTATATATTCTAAAACTTAAATATTTAGTGTGTAATTTAAGCTTAAATTTCCTTAAAATAGTTTTATATAGTTAAGCAAGTTTTTAAAATTCTGCTTTAGAAGTTAATATACTTATTTTAAATAATTATAAGCTTATTATTTACGTTCTTAAAGTAATTTTAAAAAGTTTAACATAACTTTCTTTAAATTAGCTTATTTTAGTATTTAAACTAGCAACATCTATTTCTTTGCAGTTTAATATGCATGCTACAGCATTTTTAGTAGTTTTAAAATATATATTATTTTTAAGTTTATTTTTTAAGTTTTATTTATAATCTTTTATAAGACTTAGAAAATGTATAATTTATAATTCTTTTTTTATTAGTTGTATTACGTATAGCTAGCCTTTAAGAACATATATAGTAGTTCTAAATATAAAAATCTAAATAATAAAGTTAAGTTGGTTTATTTATTTAGAATTATATTCTTAGAATTTTTATTAAGTGTGCTTAATTCTTTTAAAGTTACTCTATTTTATACTTGATTAAATTTAGCTAATTTATATTATTTTAGTTATTTTTTTTATACGCATAATCGTGCTAGTTCTTAGTTTAGAGTAGCCTCTTCTAAGCTATTTTAGCTTTTTCTAAGTGTGTATAGACGTTGTAGCGTAATTAGAAATTAAAATATGTTACTATTTTTATCTTTATTTATTTTTGAGTTAGTAGGTGCCTAGTCTTGTTTCTTTTTAAAAATTAGTGTTAGTTCTAATAATTTTGTCTTTAAGTTCTTAAGTTAGATAATTCTTCTTTATTATTAGTAAGAGTATAGGCGCGGCTATTTACATGCGTAGATTAAGCACTTATTATATAGCATAAGTATATTTAAAGGAAATTAAATTAAATGTACAGCTTAATACTAAAGAAAAATACAAGATGCTAGAGATAGAGAAATAATAGTATATTGCCTGTGTATTAGAGACAAATTAATATTGTCTAGACTACAATATTGTATCTCCACTTATACTAAAGTAATCTAAGGTTATATAACCTATTTGGACCTAACCTGGCCTTGTCTAACCTCAGCCGTGCCGAACTAGTCCGGGCTGGCCTAGCAAGATGTCCGACCCTGACAGTTGTTGCTGTAGTTAAAATAAGGTTTTAAAAAATTGAAAAGCATCTGCCCTCTACTAATTAATTGTAAAAGTCAAAAAAAAGATTATGTGTAGTTAACAAGATTTAAATAGTAGATAGATAAGTTTTAGAAGAAAAATTTAAACTACTAAGCAATAATAAGAGTTAAAAAAAACTGCAAAACTACTAAAAAACGATATTAATTCAAACGTGTCTAACAGCGATTACTAGCTTATAGCTAATAGCAGAATTATAGTATTATTGCAATAAGATTGCAACATTATATAATTATAAAAGGGGAAGGACAAGTACGTACTGCAGCAGAAGACTACAATACTTTATAAAGCTAAAGCTGCTATATCTTACTTACTGCTTTTTACTTTTTAAACAGCACTTTTTGCAAATAATTTAAGTATAATATACCATAATAGCGTGCAACCTCTACAGCAAGAAAATCTCTATTCTGGGCTGTCTTTTAAAAAAACTATCCTTTGCTACTATCTACCTAGCACTTGATTAAGTCTAATTTCAATTGCTTATACAGACACCTAAATATATTAAATACTTTTAAACATAACTACCTAGCTAGACTCTTATGTTTATAAATACTTTAAAAAAGTTTTTTATCTTTAATACTTTTATATATAAAATAATTATTAAGCTCTCATTTAGCTGGTTGTAAAAAGAATACATAATCCCTAAAGTATTTGCTAAGACTAGCGCACTACTTAAGATCTATTACTTTAATATTTTTCTCTTCTTATTTACTGTGCAAGAGCTAAGTATATAGACTAGAACTTAGCTTAAATAGCTATTGCAAGACGTAAAATTGGCAATAGGGAAAAAAAAAGAAAAAAAAAGTAGGCTTTTAATTATCGTGTTTATCGGTTAGTAAGTAAGGTAATAATAGTGTTACTATTTTACTTTTTTTAAAAGCGCCTAGCAGTAAAGCAACAGAAACAAGCAGAATAAAGCACGTTAAGTTAGTAGGCAATTTACGTCTTTATTTTACTTTTCTTTATTTTTTTCTAAAAATGCGACACACTAACTGTGTGCTAGCTATGCTAAACAAGCGGGTATAAGCCTAGATACCTATTGTTAGTAATAAGTCTTTTTTTACTAAGATGGTGTCTAAAAAATATATAGTCACATTGACAGGTTGTCTTTATAGGCTGAAGCAAATTTCTATGTATAAAAAGTAGTTGATAGAATAACTAAGCTTTTGCTAGTATCATAGTTAAACACCTATCCAAGCTTTAAATAACTAATATTATTATATGTTTAGCTAAAAGATAATAAGGTTATTTAAACAGAATATGTATTAAAATTAAGGGCGTAAAACTAATTGTTCTAGATTAATTCTTGTTGGAGTACTGGACACTTTGTTGTGACCCTTAGTGATCAATACACTCATTTCACTCCATTTGATCAATATTAGTTGCCTCTTCTCAGCTCCCACAATTCTAAAGTTAATTAAATTATAAAGGTACGCGATAGATAAAGTCTATTAGCATAGAGATAGGCTAGAAGTGTTGTTCAGTCTTGTAAGCTATTCTAAATAGTAATTTTTCTTTTTCTCTGCTTGTATAAGAGCCTACTTGAAATCCTCTTTAATCTCTCTAGGATACTAAAGAGGAAGCCTTTCTTATCTATATCATATATATAACGCGCCTTAGTATAGTACTAATTAATTCTCTTATGTAAAGAATCAAAGTATAAGCTATACTTTATTCTAAAATTAGCCTTTTAGTAATTATTTATTTATGCCTGTTATCTATCTTAAAATAGGCTTATTAGGGTAGTAGTAGACAAAGTAATTAACTTAGTGTACTGTAACTTATCTCTACGCAATTCGTAAAGCAAGATTTTATATTATAGCGTATGTAAATGCAAGGCCTTGCGTAGTAAGCTGCTTAATATACTATAAAAGCTCCTGCTCTTGTTGTAAGTATATAGCTTACTAGTTCTTTAAGTAGGTAGCGCGCGGAGTTAAAAGGCCTTAGTGTTTTTTTAAAAGCGCTACGCGGCTACAACATTACTTATTCACAATGTAATCATAGCTAAATTGTCCTGTAGGTTCGCGTGTTTTAATTACTGCAATTGTAGCCTTAATTGGAGTTATATTAGTAGATTTATCGCGTGTTAAAGTTAAGGTACTGTTTTGTTAGGGTGGCACTGTATGATGGTGGTGGCCGCTATGACCGTCTACTTTGGTATAGCACCTAGTAGTTGTGAAGATCGTCTGGTGGTGGCCGCTATGACCGTCTACTTTGGTATAGCACCTAGTAGTTGTGAAGATCGTCTGTAGATGATCTGTGTTAGTTCTCTTGGAATGAGTGAGTGTGATGGACGAGAGTTGTACTAGCATGATTGGTAGATTAATGTAATAGTACAGGGTTGTGTTAACACGTTTAGTAGAATAATATAATAACATAGAAGAATTAAGAAAGAAGTAATTCTTAAATTGTACTTGAATTTAAACATACTGAGCTATAAGGGCTTAATGCCTACTACTATATAATAAGAGAGTATTATACTGTCCTACAAAATCCTATATTATTCTATAAAATCCTATGCTGTTCTATTCGTAGGACGTTGTAGGATTTTGTAATATATTGTAGGACGCATATAACTTGTCCTATAAAGAATTTCCGCTAAGGCCTGTAGGATTACGTGCAGGGTAGCATTATTTATTAGCATATAAAGGCTTGCCCTTTGTTTAGGTAGTTTAGGACTTTTTTCTACCTCTATTTTTTATACTAAGTTTGAACTTTCTCTCTTCTTAGGTTTATAACACTATCCTCTTCTTCTATATTCTTGTCTTTATAAACTAGCCTAATAGTTTCCTGTAGTACTACTTATAATTACGCACTTAGTAATTCTATAAATAGTATCTGTTAACTTACTATAGTTGCCTATTAATATTATGTTAAAAAGAGTCTACTGTATTAGACATTTTTATTAAATAAAAGTGCATAGAAATTATTACAAAAATAAAATTAAAGAGTATGTTTTAGCAAAGGTACTATTACTAAATTATTAACAGTTAAACTAAAAATTAGCCTAATAAGAGTAGTAAAAGTTTAAAGCGAATATAGTAAAGTTAATTACGCTTAAAGCATTATTAGTAGCGCGTACAAAAGAAGATTATCTTTAAAAACAGCGTAAGGTGCTAGCGTATTATAAGTAGTAGTTAATAAATAAGTTAAAGAAATTCATTAAGAAAAATTAAAGCTTTAAAAGCTATAGAGGATATTAACAATAAGGTAAGTATTCTAGAGAGTAGCCTAATGCCTAGCACGCTATTGTTAGATTAGAGCGCGTTCTCCTCTACCTATTTAGAAGGTAATCTTACTTTTAATTACTTTCTAAGTAAGTTGCCTAGTACTATATTAGTAGTAAGCAGCAATTTGTAAAGTTTATATCTAAATTTATATAGTTTAACTATTTAAGTATTTTAACTATTTACTAAAGTAGTTTTTGCTTATATCTTGTACTTAGTATATAAGAATTCTTTTAACTCTAAAAACATTATCTTTTTCTATTTTAAAAAAGAAAGTTTTTTATCATAGCGTTTCTAGGTCTGTTAGTTTTAGTATATTAATATAGAATTAAGCAAACTTTTATATTAAGTAGAAGGTTAAGTGTATATATACCTAGTCCTTTCTAGTCTAGAATTAAAAATAGTCTAACTTTAACGTTAATTAGTTTGTTATTAGGTTGTTTAAGGCGAAAATTCTTTATAAGCAAATATACTTTATTCCCTCTCTTCAGCTAAGGCGCGAGTTTTGATTTTTAGTTAATAAATAAAATACTTTAGCGTTAAGCTTTTCTATGTCTTATTTTAAGTAACTTGTATACTATTTTTAGCTTATTAGCTGTAGCAATAGATGCTTTAATTTTCTAGCTTAAAAATGTTTGTATAAAGAAATTTAGGTATCTTTTGTAGTTTAAATAAAATATTAATTTTTTTATAAATTTTGAAATTTTATTTTTATATGCTATTTGTGCTGTAAGTAGTAGTAATACCTGATTTCTTTACTATTAATTAACATATATTCTAAAATAAGCTTTTACTATGTAATTTATTTATTTAGTCTGTTTGTCTATTTAGAAATAGTATACTATAGATAGCTTTTGTTTTATTCTAATTACAGCTAATAATATTATCTAAAAGTTAGAAGTAAAGATCTTATCTTTATTTCTAATAACTAACTTTAGTATGATATAGTATTAAATAATTTAACCATTAATAGTATGTGCTTGCTGTACTACTATAGAGTCTTTTTAAAAGTAATATACTCTTCTTATTTTATAAGTTAATTCACTGCTATAAGAATTGCGTTATAAGATACTTTAGTAAGAAGATTTTTTAAAATTAGTAGTTCTATAATAAAGTTTATAAGATTATTTAACTATAGTGCGTTAAGTAGCTTTATTACTTATATTTCTTTGTAAGGT
Source organism: Alternaria gansuensis (assembly GCA_009289805.1). Classification (NCBI taxonomy): domain Eukaryota; kingdom Fungi; phylum Ascomycota; class Dothideomycetes; order Pleosporales; family Pleosporaceae; genus Alternaria; species Alternaria gansuensis. Next base: position 21,655 of record WBOK01000520.1, on the reverse strand, counting down.
GCGTAAGTACTACGCCTATTTTTTTAATAGTCTACGCACTAAGTAATAAAAAAGGTAACTTTTCTTTATTTCTAGAAACTTATCATCTCTCTTAATAAGTTTTATAGTTTAGGTAATACTAAAGTAGCTATAAACAGGGTTGTTATAGTATTGTTTAAGAATTGCTTTTTATAACTCTTCTAGTACGTTGTATATTTTTTATAACATTGCATTAAGCGTTTTTACTAGTCTTAATAATCTATCTTTATTAATCTAAAGTATTATAGTATTCATAATTTCTTTTTTTTTATTATGTTGTTAGCTAAAAGCATTTGCTTTACTATTATCTTTTTTTAGTATATATATAATTTCAAACTTATATTATCTTAGTAATTCTAACTATTTTACTTATTATTAGTTAAGTACTTTAGTAGTTATAAAGTTAACTAAGTTCTTCTAATCTATAAATGATATAAGTTCTAAGCAGCTTTTAGCATATGCTCTCAAATGCTATAAACATATAATAATAGCTAATAGCTCCTTATTGTAGACGTTATATTATTCTTCTAGTCTAGAGAATTTTTAGAACTAGTATATAATAAGATACTATTTACTTTTGTACAGCTAACTAGCGTAGCCTCTTAGGATAAAGTTTAATACGTTAGTTTTAAAGAGCAATAGTTATTCTACCTAGAATACATAGAAGTATAGTGGTTTTATACTTACTTTTTTAAGCGTTTAAAGGGCGTTTTTTCTTCTCTACTTAAAGGTTATTTCTTTTTTTATAAGTTTTGTTAATAGAATAGTAATCTTGGAGTAGTAATTAATAAACTATTAGTTAAAGTTTTAAAATTTAAAAAAAAATTATACTTTTTTTCCTGTTTTTAGTTGCGAAATATTATTTAACTACTTTTCTTTTTTTTTACTTATTTATACTCCTTGTGCTGTTACTATATATTCAAAAAAAGCAACTTTCTTTTTACAAAATTTATATTTCTATAGTTTAAGTTAAAGGTTAAACAAGTCTAGGCACCTTAGTACTATATAAACGTGTTTTACATAATTCTTTAAGTTCTTAAAGTAGACAAAAATATTATCTCAGTATATTATAATAAAGATGTCTAAATATGCTTTTAATATATTAATAATAAGTTTTTAAAATATTGCTAAAGCGTTTATAAGCCTAAATAGTATCATAGTGTATATATAGTGTTTATATTATGTTAGAACGCTATCTTTTATTCTTTACTTTTTTTTATTTTAATAGGGTAGTATCAATTTAAGAGGTTTAATACTATAAAGACTTTAGCGTAAGATAATTAATTTCAAAGCTTTATGATATTTAGTAATGAGTATAACTTTTTTACTATAATAATGTTAAATTTCTAGTTTTAACGCACATGTTCAGTACCTTATTCTTTTTTAGTATAAAAAGTATAGAAAATTCTAGTAGTAATATTAAAGGTCTACCGAGGTGGACACCCGGGACGGCGTAACGCCCGATTTGAACACCAAAATCACCACCACACCTAAGGCTGTAGAGCCTCACACAATAGCTACTATCGCGATATTTTTTAGTAGTAAGATCTAGAAGGCTTAAATAATATATATAGCTATAGAAATTAAGTTAGAGTTCTAATCGCGCGCCTTGTGCGCGAGGTAGACGCTAGTTGAGCTGTAACACCACCTTAAGGCTCTCCACTACTTGTAGGGCTTACAATAGGCCTCTTTTTTTAAGTGGCCTTTTTAAGAGCCTTAAGGCTGCTCCTCTTACTCTTTTAAGAAGTTTTTATAGATTGTTGGAGTTGTTTTACAGCCCTGCAAGCAGCTGCCCTAGAGGCCTGTTTAGTAGCCCTTTTAGCCTTCTCCTTCTCCCTTACTAATTTAGCTGCAGCTCTTGCCTATTGTCTTATTTTCTTCTCTTTTCTTTTTGCCTGCCTTATCTCCTTACAATGCCTGTTTATTTTAGCTTTTTAGTGTTGTACCTGCTCTTTCTTACGCTCTTAGAGCTACTAGCAATTACGTGCCTTTTTTACCTTCCTTAGAGACTAGACTACAGCTCTACTTTAGTACTCCTTAGGCTTTTAAAGTAGGAGAGGCTTTATTTATATTTTATATATTTTTTTATTAATTAAAGCCTTGCGTAGGCTCTTAACTTTATACTTAAAAAGGGTTTTTTAAGTTAAGATTTAGTAATAAACCTAGCTTAGCCTTTAAGCTTGTTTATTACCTTAATTCTTTACTACTTCACGTAGTAGGCGTTTAACTTTCCTTTACTTTAAGGCACTTAAGCCTAAAGACTTACTATTACTTAAAGAGCTCTTAACACTAAAATTTTTTAATATAACTTTAAAATTAAAAAGTAAGAGGCTTATAGCCTTAAAGGCCTTTAGAATTGTTATTTTCTTAAAGGAGGCTTGCTAGGCTTAGTAGAAGAAGTAAAAGAAATTTCTTTTACTTATTAAGGTGACGCCCTAGTTCCTCTCTAGAAATCTAGATATCTTAGCCTAGTAAGCTAATAAGAAAGGCTTAAATAAAGTAATATTAAGAAGCTGTAGCATGTAGGTTAAATAAGAAGGATAAACTACAAAGAAAATTTTGTTCTAATTATAGTACTTAATAGAATTTATAGTAAAGTAAGATTTATAGCTATCTAAGATAAGTAATTAATAGGAGGATTAAGCTTTTACTTTAGTATTGTAATTAAACACCCGTTTAAACTACGTGAGACTAGTATTATTGTTTATCTAGCTAGAAAGTAATAAGGTAATTTAAACTTAATAAGTTTTAGAATTAAAGGCTTGTAACTAGGTGTCTTGTATTAATCTTAAGGTTAATTAATATATAAGAGTGGGCGCTAAGTAAGATCTATTAGCATAGATACAAGCTAGGAGTATTATTTACTTTTGCAAGCTATCTTAAATAGCACTTTTTTTTTTCTACTCGTATAAAGGCCTATTAAAAGTTCTCTTTAATCTTCCTAGAATACTAAAGAGGAAGCCCTTCTTATCTATATTGTATATATAACACGCTTTAATGTAGTACTGCTTAATTTTCTTGCGTAGGAGATTAAAGTATAGGCAGTACTTCCATCTAGAATTAGCCTTATAGCAATTGTTTTCTATGCCTGTTGTCTATCTTTAAATAAGCTTATTAGAGTACTAGTAAATAAAGTAATTAACTTAGTGTATTTTAACTTCTTTTCTTGCAATTTACAAGGCGAAATTCTATGTTATAGCTTGTGTAGGTAGAAGGCCTTGCCTAGTAAGCTTTTAATATACTGTAGGAGCTCTAGCTCCTGTTGTAGGTAGAGGGCCTGTTAATTCTAAGCCTTAAGGGTGCGCGAGGTTAATGTACCTTTATGCCTGTAAGCGAAGGTTGTAGGCTCAACACTATATTCTTTTGCGATCTGCGCGTATATAGGTTCCTCTCCTGGATTCAGCGATTCTATAGCTGCAAGAGCAGCCTCAATTAAGCTTATATTAGTGGTGTTACACGTTGTTGAAGAAATAGTGTTGCATGGGCGAATCGGGCGTTACGCCGTTCCGGGCGTTACGTCGTCCACCTCAGTAATGTATTCTTTTTATAGATCTTTATTTAGCTTAGTTTTTAGCTCTTTAAGTTCTATCTCTAATAATTAATAAATTAGCTTAAAGAGTAGAGTCTTTTTTTCTTCTAGGACAATTTTTTCGTCCTAAGGTTAGTGTCTTAGTAAGGCTTTACTATTTACTACTTTTATAAAAAAGTAATAAAATTCTTGATACTTTTTTAAAATTTCTAAAGTTACGTGTTGCTTTAAAACTCTAACTTTATAACTTAAGGGTACTCTACTAGTATCTTTTAAGTTAAACTCATATGTTTTAAGGCTGTTCTTAGTTAAAGTTCGCTATCTCTTAGTAATATTATAAATCTTTTTCTTATCTACTCTTATAGTTATTAAATATATAGCCTAGCTCGTAGTTGCGTTTAGTTTATAGTACTTCAATAGATACTTTTTTATCTTTTAGTTAATCTGCAGATTTTGTTTTTATAACTAAGAAATTTCAAATATAATGTTGTAAGTAGCTAATTTAAAAACGTCTAAGTCTAACTTTTTTTTTAATTTTTAAATGCTAAGTATTATATTGTTAACCTTGTGTCTAATAGTTGTCTTGCCTAGTATAAGCCAACTATTAGCTATATATAGTAGGTAAAGTTCTTATTTTTTAGTATTTGTATACCTACTACTTGCACCACTTTTAAAAAAAAAAAGTAAAATTAAATGCTAAAATTAACTAATGCTATTATTTAATGTCTGTTAAGCTTTACTAATAGCTTAAGAAGACTTAAGAAATCTCTTTTGTTAATTTTTTTAGTAGTTTTAAGTATCTTAGTCGTCTATTTAAAAAAGACTATATACTAAATTTATAAAACTTTTTAGCAACTATATATAGTTTTCATTTAATAGTAGGGCACTTGTGCTCTAAAGACTAGTTACACTTTTATACATAAGTTTTGTTTTTATAATTTTTCTACTGCATTATATATATTTATAGAGTTTTTTCTAAATTGTTATGTTTTTAGAAGTATAGGCTATGTTGTTCACTCTATATATATATTGCGCACCTATTGTTAGGGTAGTTATACTATAGGTATTTGCATTTAGGCATTTCTTTTAGTTTCTTAAAAAACTATTCTAATCTATACTTATTTAAATAGTAGATAGTGCGGCTGTTATATATATATACTATCTATAAGTACTTTACGTGTTCTAAGTTATAGAGATCTATTTAATAGTATATGCTGTTGTAGCTAACTTCTTATGATTTATATTTCTAGCGTGTTGCCTAAAGTTTTTTATTAATCTAATTTTTTTTTGAGAGCTAATGCGTAGGTTTATCTTATATTACCTTGGCACTTTTAACTTATTTTTATACAAAATTATCTTTTTAATGTAGGTTAGCTAGTAAAGCAATTGAATTTTTCTGTAGTTCCTTATATAGGTCTGTAAGATATATATTTTTTAAGCGTTTTACTATAAAGTTTAGTAGAGTTTTCTTTAAGTTGTCTAAGTTATTTTAGTAGAATCATAATTTTTTTTTATAAACTAAAGTCTGTTAGAGGTGTTTACTTTTTATTAATTTGTTTAAAGAGTTAATAGCTATCTTAAAACTTAGCTTTCTTTCTGTGCTAAGTTTAGTTTTCTAACGTTACTTCTTCTTTAAGCATTTTCTTAGAGACGTCTTTGTCTAAAGTTTTTTTTAAAGTAATTACAAAAAGGCTATTTAGTCTATTAATGTTTGCCTAGTCCTGTTCTTAGACTGTAATAGTAAGTTAAGTAATAACATTTTTTTTTTCCTCTAAATTATTACTAAATACTACATAGTAAGAGATATTTAACTATTATATTACTTTGCCTTAGCTCTAGTAGTCCTATTTTCTGTAACTTTCTTTGCTAAATGCGTAGCAAGTAATTTTTTTCTTGCTACTCTTATTATTCTAAAACTTGTTCTTCTTATGTCTCTTATTAAAGTTGTTAAGGTGCATAAGCTTGTAGCTGTTAGTTGCATGATATCTTAGGATTCTAGTAGTGTTGTTCTATTGTTAACTATAATTAGGGTATAAACGTTAGAATACTTAACAAAGTAAAGTATCTATATTTTTCTAAGTATACAATTTCCTTGTGTAAATAGGTGTTCTTCTAACTTTAGCTTATAAAAATTATTATTTATTTAAATAGCTTTAGCTATAAGTTTGTTAAGCGTGTAAAAGGTAGCTCTACTTGGCATAAGTTCTATTTATATAGCTAGTTTAAAACCTTATTAGTACATCTGTATTAAAGCGTTATTATTCTATATAATGACTATTTAGTACTACTAAAACGATATTTTATAGTTAGCTGTAAAGCGCGTTTATTACATCTTTAAATTTTTTTGTTTTATTACTACAAATTTCTTAAAAACTAAGAATACTTTTTTTATTTCTGTTTTAAAGTTGTTCTAATCCTCAGTAAATACTTTTTTAATATTATTATTAATAGTAATATCTATGTATTAACAAAGAATAAAATAAGCTTACTTTGTAGTAGCTTTTTATAAAAACATAGAAGCCTATACAACTGTATTATTATTATTAATTTTATATTTTCTAATATAGAAGTATTTATTAACTTAAACTAGCTATTTTTTAAGCTTATTATAATTACTATAGTGATCTTAGGCTTGTTAGCTTGTGTAGCTGTTCCTGCAGTTAAGATATTAGTAGTGGTATTTATTATAGTATTACTTATTTTAAAGTATTTAAAGTGTAAAAATTGTCTAATAATAATTTTTGTTAGTTTTTTAAGAATAGGTAAGTGCAGTAGACATAAGTTGTACTAGCATAATTGGTTAATTAATATTATAGTATAGGGTTGTGTTAGCACGTTTAGTAGAACAATGTAATAACATAAAAAAGTAAAAAATCTAGTAATTCTTAGATTGTACTTAAATTTAAATATACTAAGCTATAAGGGCTTAATGCCTAGTACTATATCCTAAGAGAGTATTATACTATTCTACAAAATCCTATACTATTCTATAGAATCCCATGCTGTCCTATGCGCAGGACGTTGTAGGATTTTGTAATATATTATAGGACGCATGTAACTTGTCTTATAAAGAATTTCCGACAAAGCCCGTAGGATTACGTGCCTAGTGCAGGGTAGCGCTATCTATTAGCACACAAAGGCTTGCCCTTTGTTTAAGTAGTCTAGGATCTCTTCCTACCTCTATCCTTTATACATAGTCTGTACCTTCTCTCTTCTTAGGTTCGTAACAGTAGTAAAGAGAAATAAGAGCCTTTAATTAACTAGTAATACACAAAATAAGAATACAGGTATAATACAAGTTATAATCCTTCTAGTAATAGCGAAAAGGTTTTGAGAAAGGTGTGTAGAATGCAAATTTTTTTTTTAATAGATTTACTTTTAGAACATAACTAAAGTTTACTATACTTAGAAAGTAATAACATAATAGCGTTCTAAATACTAGTAGAGCTTATAATGTTAGATAAAATAGGCATAGGTGCTACTAACTTTGTAGCAGCATTCTAACAACCAATACTAAAAATCTTAAAGACTACTAGCCTAATACCATGCTCTTTATTAGCACTATTACATGTAGAGGACCTAAGACTAACCATAGGAAAGGAATAATAACAATACAGGTGCAACGTTATATTCTTAAGCGTATTATATAATTAGATCAAATACTAGCTAATACTCAATAAGCTAAAAGTACTGTATTAAAAAATAAGTTTTTTTCTCTTATAGACTAACTTATGGCTATAAGCTATTAGCTTCGGCCTTGTAAGACAACCTTTTGATGTAACTACACATTTTGCAGACACCTTTGTAGAAAAAAAATATTTATTGCTAATAACAAGTATTTAGGATTATGCCCCATTGTTTAGCATTACTAGCACGCAATTAGTTTGTTGCATATTAAGATAGAAATTAAGAAAAGCAAGATAAAGACATAAATTACTTTTTAACTTAACGCGCCTTATTCTATTTATTTTAATCGCTTTAGTGCTAGGCTCTCCTAAATAAAGTAAAGTAGTAACACTATTATTACCTTGCTTGCTAAATTATAGACGCGATAATAGAAAGGTTACTTTTTTTCATTTTTTTTTAACTAACTTAACGTTTTATAATAGCTGCTTAAGCTAAGTTCTAATTTTTGTACTTGGCCCTTCTACAACAAATAGGAAGAGAAGGATACTAAAGGTATAGATCTTAAGTACTGCGCTAGTACTAGTCAATACTTTAGAGATTATATATTTTTTCTACAACTCGCTAAATTCAGGCTTAATAAACTTTTTATATATAGAAATATTGCAGATAAGAGACTTATTTAGGATTATTATAAACTTAGAAGTCTAGCTAAGTGAAATTTTTATAAGATACTTAATAAATTTAGGTGTTTATATAAGCAGTTTAAGTTGGACAAGATTAGGTGCTAGGTAAATAGTAGCAAAGAATGCTTTTTTTTTAAAAAAGAGCTTAGAATAATGAGATGCTTACTGTAAAGGTTGCACGCTCAGTTGTAGTATAGCATATTATATATAAATTGTTTGTATGCGGTGCTGTATAAAAAGTAAGAAGTAGTAGGTAAGATACAGCAGCTTGAGCTTTATAAAGTATTATAAGCTCCTGCTGTAGTATGTACGTGTTCTTTCCCTCCTCTATTGTGCTAGTGCACAGGGTGATATCCGAATGCACGCTAGGCCAGTGCTTATCTACTTAATCTAGAGGTATATAACCTCTTTCGTGTTTTGCGGACAAGGGAGAAAGGGCATTAGTAACTCTCCTTCATCTCTTTGTACTGTATTATCCAACAGGCGTTTGTTTCTACTAATATCTTTTATACCCTCCTACAATAAGACTGTTATTTTACTAAACTTGTTCTTGTATAATTTAAATACTAGTAATCTTCTGCTCTTATAGCAGTATGTTCTTATACACTATAACACTTATACAAATAGCAAAGCCTATTAATGTAGGCTCTACTGCTTAGTGTATAAAGAAGCTAGTGTATAATTATAATAAGAATAGTACAACAGTTCTACATAAGCATAGAACTAAGATAAATGCTAAAAAAACTAGAATTTTAAGAAGTAATACTAGATATGCTTTTAGAGAGTTAGTACTATCTTCTACTATAAAGTATATTAAGAACTATGTTACCTAAGTTAGCACTAATAGCAAAGCAAAAGAATAATCTACTAATAAAGTAAATATACATTAATAAATGCTAAGTTAAATTTTAGCTAGTAGATTAGAGATAGTACACTATTTAGTAATATAAAGATAGTCTTACATATATCAAGACGCTAATTTAAAGTCTACTTAGCAAAGAAGAGGTAATAAGCTTATTATATAAAAGTTAGAATAAGTTACATATATATTAACAATAGAAAGTAAAAGTCTTATGAAGTAAAAATGAATATAAAACTAAAAGCTTTTAACTTAATATATTCAAACGGAAATTTAAAGTATTGTTGAGTAAAATAGAAGTATTACTACTAATAAAGAAATTATGTATATAAGTTAGAGCCTACTTAGCAAAATAAAAGGTACTAAAAAGGCAAGAATTTGTATTACTACTTCTAAATAAGTATATACTCTAATAACTTTAAAAGTAAATAATTTATTTCTCTCAGAGACTAAACATTGTTTATTACTTTACAAACTAACTACAGTTATCTATCTAGCCAAAAAACTCTTATAAATACTACTATACTATAAATATTAAAAGAGAATTAAAGATTAAGTTAAGGGCATAAAAGCAAAACGTTTCTGTCTACCAGGCCTATAGCTGCTAATTCTAAGTTACTATCAATACTATTAAGCTTAGTTATTAATACTATAACTATACATATGTACCACTTAGTGTTGTCTATAGTTTAACTAAGACACAATATATTGATTCTTACTAAGAAAGATGTTATTAAACTCTTAGTAGACTTTGAAAGACAAGCTAATAATAGAGGTATCTATAATACTATACAGGTCTCTATTTTACTAGACTATTTCATTAACACAAATCAATTACTCTTTTATATTTTAAAATAGCTACTTAGATATATAAAAAGAGAGACTAGTCTAAGTTACAAGTATAAATAAAAAAGTAGTAAAAAGGCAAAGATACTACTATTAATATAAGTAAATATTCTTACCTTGAAGCTTACATCTATAAATGTACATAAAACTAGCCTAGGCTAGTAAACTATTCCACTTATTTTACTTCTATTGTAGATAGATATATTAAGAAGAAGCAAATTCCTTTAAAACAAGAGACATTTTCTTCTTCTAAGGTCTACTACAAATAGACAAAGAGGCATGAATATACCATATACTTGCTGCTTTAATAATAATGATTAGGATACTTATAAATTAAATAACGTTTTCTTTTATAAAATTCTACTCAAAAAATAACTAGCTTAAAAAGAATTTATCAGCTAGAACAAGAAGTAGCTATATAGACATACAATAGATTTTACTGTTTAACTAGCGTACAACCTTTACTTCTAAGAAAGTAAAAAAAGCAGCAGTTAAGATTAGCAAAGCCTATAGACAAATAAGCGTGCTAGTAGATGTTGACTTAGATATAAAAGACTTTATTAAGTTTCTAAGCAATTTAAAGCTTAGACTTTTAACTATTAATATCTTATAACTTACCTTATAACTAAGTAACTCCTAAGGAAACATACTAAGTATGTGTCCTTTATTATTAAAGTAAGTAATGCTAAACTTTTTAGCAAGAAAAAAAATAATTCCTTCATCACTAATGCAAAAAAAAAGATTATTTACTAAAACTAGTATAGCATATTTCAATAACATAGAGACAAACATCCTTTGCTATATATATAGTATTATAAAATAGATACTTAAGGATTGTAAGCTATACTCCACCTTAAAGCAAAAAGAATAGGTTAGTTTTAACTAGAATACTGTAGCTAAAAAAGAAACTTTAGCCTACTATATAAAGGTCTAGGGAAAATCTTAAGATAGCTTCTAGCAAACTAAGTCTAGCTATAGTCAAAGGCAAAAATTTAAGAGTTTTACAGCATTATTAACAATACACTTAATGAACTAGCCTCAAGTTTAATACTTAAAAAGTTTACTATTAAAGACTTTTAACAAGGCTTAAAGTTTAGGAACGAAACCTTTAGTGCTGTAAATATAGCAGCTAGTTTAATAAGCTAAGTGTTAGAAACAGAATACTGACTGATTAATAAATTGTACTCTAGCTAGAGGATACATATACTGCGACACACCCCCTAGATCACTAGTAGTCATAACTCCTAGGTAATCTACTCTGAAGAGTAGTACTCTCTGTGGGCGCATATATTTTTTATGGCAGGAGGCTAGGCTTTCTAGCTTATAGGCTTTAGCGCACATCGGCGCACCTACCCTACAAGGTTTTATAGCTAATTTTAGCCTACCTTGCGCTTGATGCTGTGTTTCTTATCCTTTAGGCTTATTTTTATCTTTTTCCTGCTTTCTTGCTTGTGGTTACATACTTAGGTAAGTAATTACAACGAGATTGTTTGCGCAATTTGGGCTAAACCAGGCTTATAACTATTAGAAACAAAATACCAACTAATTAATAGATTGTACTCTGGCTAGAGGATACATATACTGCGACACTAAGGTTACTACAATAATATTCTTTAACAGTTTTAATAGTTCTGGAAATAGTTATATAGTTTTACTATAGACAAATACGTTAATAAGCTTGATAATATTAATACTACTAATATTATATTAAAAGGCAGAGAAAACGCTCTACATAATATCTCTAAGTTAAATACTACTACGCACTTAAAGAGAAAAGGCCCTTCCTTTTACTAGCATATCAATTGTGTCTAGGATAAAAGAATAAAAAAATATGTAAAGTTAAGCAAGGATATAAGTACTTAAAAAGGAATGAAAGAATATAAGATAATACTTGAACTCCTAACTTGTAGTCTACAAAGTTGCGGCTTCTATAAACAGAAATATAAAGTAAATTACTTTTTATAAGTATGTTATAAATACACTATTTTTAATTATTAGACTACTATAGATATCTTAGCAAGATGATAACCTGTTAGCTAATTTAAAGTATCTACAGTAAGGATGAAAGAAGAAAGCTATAAAGTTTATAGATGCGCATCTTAAAATAAGGTTAAGAAAAATAATACGAGAAGAGCTAATCTATATTGCAACTGCCCTACTTAAATAAGAAGTATAAAAAGTAACTAGACTAGAATTTATAGGTTAAATTAACATTCAAAATTAACTACGCAACCGTTCCAATAGCAATATTAGTATTACAGATACAAAGGGGTAATAGAGATAGAGAGTAATTTTGAAATTCTACTTTTTTAAAGAAATATAACTGAATAACAAGATAAGTTAGGACTGTAATTTCTAGAGTTTTAAAAAGCTCATAACTTGTACTTTAATAATGCATGCTAATAATTTTGCTTAGTAATTATCTAGTAGGTAATAAAAGGCTTTAACAAGAAACAAAAGAATTGTTTTTTCTATTCTAGTTACAACTTACAATTCATCGTATAAAAATATTTAAAAAGGGATTTTGTAGTACTAGCTTATATAACTATTACGTTAGCAAATTTTTAATAGTAGTTAATAATAAAATTCTTTTGTTTATAAAAATAAAAAAAGCTAAGAAAAAGCGCTTGAATTACGTAAGCTTTTCATAGCTTTAGTCCATATAATAATCTCTTTCTAACCTAAGGTTTTCTCTTCTCTATTATCTCTCTATGTTTATCAAATTTTTCAAATTTATTAAAGAAGTTTACTCTTTATCTTTACGATAAAAGTCTATTAGTGCTATTATTACTATACTTAAAAAGCCTTCTAAATCTACTAATAATACTCTACAACGTATTAGAACAAAAAAAACTTTTTTACCTCTTTCTCAGCCTAAACTAGACTGCCCTGCTAAGGTCTCTAAAAAAGCTATTCAAGTATTTCAAGGAGACCTAGAAAGAAGTCCTAAGAAAACAGATAAGCTTATTGTAGAAGAGAATAGTTTATCTTTTTCTACTAGAAGCCTACAACACTTATTAAAAGCAGAGAAATACTCTATTTCTACTGCTAAGAAAAAGCAGCCTTTAAACAAGAAAAGAGCCTTCATTTGCAACAAATACGCTAAGAAGACTATTAAAATCTTGGAAAATATTAAGTTTAGAAAAGTTATATTCTCTAACGAGTCTTCTATTTAGCGTAGACACGGCGCTAGGCAAGAATACGTCCGAAAAAGGAGAAATAAGCGACTTAGCAAGGAACAGGTGTCTACTACAAATGCAAGTAAGTTTAAAAATATTTTAATTAACTTTAAAGAAAAATTGAAAAATCTAGTATTTTTCTAGTTTTTTAAATTTTTTATAGCTAGCTTGCTATCTAAGATATAGCTAGCGATATTTCTATCTCAGTTTAGAGAGCTATTTAGCTAAGTAGTAGATCTAAGTTACACGTAACTAGATTACTATAAGATACTAGAACTTTCTTAAATACTTAATATTTAAAAGAGGGTTTAAATCCTCTTATTAAACCTCTTTTTAACATCGAACACCAACTTTTCGAGACGAGAAAAAGGTCTAGCTTTGCCTTTTTCTCGTCTCAACCATCTTAAACGCCTTCCTAAAATCAGTTTCCAATACTTGCTTGCTTGGTGCTGGTGTTGTAGCGCGCGCGCTGGCTGGTTGTAGAGGAATAGAGTGGTTACTTGTTAAAAATTCTGCAAGTGGTCTGTACGTAAGCTAATTTTGGAGTTCGATTAAAGGCACAATACGACTTCTACTTAATAAAGCAACAGCTTTCTACTTAGATATACTAGGTTTAATAGCTTAGTGAACTAATATATCTATTTATCTAGCTATCTATTATTTAAAATCCTTATACTAACTCGATATACCGACCTCCTGTATAGACCTACACATTAGAATCGATAGTTAGACCTCTAGCTATCTACCTACACCAAATTCTATATACCAACTTAATATACTAACCTAATATATTAACCCTATACTGAACTGCTTAGCGTACCTATATAAGCAATACAAGAGGGCAGCTAGCATAGCTAACAATCAACAACAACAACAACAACAACAACAACAACAACAACAACAACAACAACAACAACAACAACAACAACAACAACAACAACAATAACAAATAAGAAGTAAAGAAGATAACTAGACTAATATACTAGCTCTACTTACCTCTTACAACACAAAAGACTAAGAGAGATACTTGTTAAAACTACTTTAGGCTTCAAGCCTTACAAAGGACTAAGAGTAATACTTATTAAAACTACTCTAGGCTTTAAGCCTTATAAAATACTAAAAGACTTACTTGTTAAAACTACTCTAGGCTACGAGCCTTACCTTTATTTAGATAATCCCCTTCTATATTAGAAAACCCTACATAGTTACCTGCAGGCCTAGCCTGCACGTCTTATATAGCCTTAGGCTAAGAAAGGACGTTAAACTGCAATTGAAATAAAAAACCTCTCTTTAAAAGAGTTAATTGAAACCTCTCTTATTTTATACTCAAAAAGGCTATAACTTTGTTAGTTCAATGATTTTATAATATTCATAGCTAATAGCTATTTCTATTAAGGCTAGAGATTTTAGCAGGATAACGCTAAGATCTATAAAACGCTATAAGTTATCGCCTAGTTTTCTTGAAATAGAATTCCCCTTTTCAAGCATCCTGCCTATAGCCTAGATTTAGATCCTATAGAAAACGTTTGGAGTCTACTTAAAAACGCGCTAAGAAAAAAGCCTATTGTCTCTTCAGGCATAGATAAAAGCGTTAAAGCAGTAGAATTGTTTGAAAAGGCAATTTTAGAAAAGCAGGACCTTATACCACAACAAGCAATCAATAATTGTATTAATTCTTTACCTAGGCGTTAATTAGCTATTAATGCAGCTAGGGGTTGGTCTACTAAGTACTAGTAACTAGCTTTAGCTACTTTAATAATAAAAAACCTTTTAAAAAAAATTTAATTCAACTTTTGTAATAATAATACAATTAACTTTATACTTACATATTTTCCAGCTATAGGCACGCAATCGCCGTTGAACACGTTTCAATTGGTGTCGTTTTTTTAGTACCTTCAGCACATTTTTTGACCTTGATTTCGCTCGGTAGTCTAAGCTTTTCTGCTCTAAGCGCTTAGCGCGTGGATCTCATCCACTCACTGTTCGAATTTCGTCGACTACACACAATCTTATTTTGACTTTTGCGACTAATTAGTAGAGGGCAGCTGCTTTTCACTTTTTTAGAAAATCTATTTTGACTACAACAACAACCACCACCTTTGATACCTTAAAAATAAATACTTAAATATATTTTAGAGATTATATTAATATATAAGACTTAATACTTTTGGCAAAAAAGATACTGTAGATAAAAAGTTGCTACTAGATTTAACTAGGCATTTTTTTAACTTACTTTTACTGCCATTCTACTCCTTTTCTCTGCTGACTAAGCTAGCTTAAAAGTAGCCTTACTTAAAAAGTAAGGTATGTACTTTTTAAAACTCTAAAAATTTTAGTCCTAGCATATTTAGTAATTTAGTTATATATGTTTAAAAAGATAACTTTTAACAATACTCTTTCCTTTTGTTACCCCTCTATAGCTTAAGTACGCTTAACGTTATAATTAGTAGAAAAGCTACAGAATTTAGGTGTAATTTAGCAGACTTAGAATTAGCTCTAGTTGCTAATTAGCTAAACTAACGCACAGACCCTAAATACACTACTAATAAAACTTTACCAATTACATAACATATTACAAAAGGGTGACAAAAAAAAGTAATCAGAAAAGTTATTATATAAAAAGTTTTACAATTAGATAGGTAGAAAAATGATAATAAAGAGGGTTAGTAATGTAAGAAGCTAGGAACTTTCTCTTTAAGATATGCTGCTTAGTAAGCTACTTAGTTAGCACGGTTGCTCTTACAATTTCGCTTAAATTAAGCGGAAAAAGTAGTTAAAATAATTTTTACTTTAACTTTTTTTGAACCTGTAAAAATCACTAATACAAGACTATGTTTAATAAAGTTACGTAAGCATTATGTTACTAGGTTATAAAAGGTAGTATCTTAATCAGTTAAAGTATAATTAGAGGGTATTAAGAATAGAGGTTACTGTTACAAGTAACAGGAAGGATTCTCTCCTTAACGTACGAGTAAAGGTTGAAGGTTAACTAGCCACAACGTTAGAAGGTAATAATCCGCGCGGGGCGCTGATCACGTAATAACTATCCCGCCAAGAAGGACTATCCCGCCAAGAGAGAGATGTTATAAAGACAAGGGATGGCCGCTATTACAACTATCCTATAGAAGGTAGTACCTAAAAGATAGTAGTAATAGCACAGGACAAAAGTAATAAGTATAAAAATATAATAAATTTTATTATTATACTTATTATAGTTAACTTAAATAGTTTATTTTTTATATAAATTGTTGACTAGTTATTTTATTTTTTATAGAATTAGTATTGCTTACTTTTAGTTAATATTAGTAACTCTTTTTTACTAAAATTACTTTTATAATACTTTATAAACTACCTTATATATTAGCCTTGCTCTAACTTAGACTAAGTCTAAATAAGTATAGACTAACTTTATGTAATACTTTAACTACTGCAGAATTTTAATAAATAATTTAACTAATAAGCTACTTAATTAAAATTTATAATAGCATTCTAGGAAATTGCTTAAAAAAATATAGCTTAAAGTCTAAGATTTTCTTCGCTAAATTAACTAATTTTAAAAAATAATTAGATGCTTAGTATATCTAACTCTAATACTAAAGACAACTCTTGTGCCTAGAAGATTAAAAATTCTAAGTAACAAGCTTATATTTAAGCACAGCAAGTAGCTTTTATAATAAATATAATTAATTAGCTCTTAAGTTAGCTAATAGCTACTTTAAATAAACAACCTATTGCTATAAAGAAATCTAAAATAGTACTACTTAAAAACTATAAAAAAAAAGGAAAAGAAATTATAAATACTTTGTACTTATACAAAATTATACTATAAGTATAACAAAGTCTTTACTAATTAGAAAAAAATTCTTATAGTAAGTATATATATAAAAGATAAAGCCTTGAACTAAATATAACTTTAAATAAATACCTACCTACTAATTACAAAATATAAAAGAGTTAAGGTAAATATGTAAGTCTTATTTATAAGTTAAATAAAGTTTAAATAAGAAATAAATTATATCTTTAAAAAAGTAGACGCTACGAACTAGGCTAAAAAGAAAATTACTTACTTAAGGTAGACTACGTTAGTATTAGTATACATAGTAGAATTTAAGCAGCTATAAGTATAAATTAATTAATATAATAAAGAACTTTACATAGTATTTAAAGTAGGCTTAAAAAAGAATATTAAAAACAGCTTTATATACTATAATAAGCCTAATATACTATATACGCTAGTTAAGCTAGCTATACGCATTAATAATAAGCTTTAGGAAAAAATATAATGAAACAAAATACTTTTAACTTAGCTTAGCTAATAAAAAAAAGCAACGCGGTAGGTATAATAGGGATAGTAATGCTATTATAACTAGTAAGGTATAAGAGAAAGCTAAAGATAAAAATACTGAAAAAAGAAGGTAAGATAGCCTCTTTAAAGAAGAACACTAGAAGCGTTATAATAATAAAGTATGTCTTTAATATAGCAAAGTTAGACACTTCGCCTAAGACTACAAGAAAGAACTAGTAAAATAAGTAGTTATTAAAATTAGGATAATTAAACAAGGAACGCCATACTTAGTTAAATAAAACTAAATAATAACTTAAGCAACTTAAACCTTTATAAAAAGTACGCTTAATAAATAGCTATAATATTATACTATAATAAAAACTAGATAATAAGGTTCTTACTCTAAGCAAACCTAGGCTAATAAATTAAAAAGTTAAGAATAAAGTTGTACTAAAATATTAAGCTAATAATTAATGCTAAGTATGCAGAACAAGAACGCACTACACTAATAGGTATATAATTTAAAAAAGAATTATAATTACTAGCAAGAACGCTAAAAAAGTAAGTTATTAACTAATATACTAACAACTTTACGTTAATAATTAAGTAGCTAAAGTTAAGGACTAAGAAGCTTAAGAAGTAAAAAGTACTAAAAAATATAAAAGGTTATATTAGTTAAACTATAAGCTTAATTATAAGCTTTATAAAAAAACTAGAAGGTGTAAAAGATAAACTAAGACTAATTCTACTACTTAAACTTATAGGCGGACAAATGCTTAGCAAGTAAGTATTACTTTTATAAACTTAAAAAAGTAAAAACTTACTACTAACTCCTATAGACGCAATGCAGGGATAGATATAGCTTCTATTTATAGTAACTTAAGAAAGCATAATAAGTAAATAATTACTACTATACTACTTTATTATTAAACGTCTATAAAGTAGCAGACTGCCTAATTTATTAAGCAAAAAAGCTAAAGCTAAAAAAATAATCCCTAAGGTAAGAGATACCTTATTAAAACTTCTATTAGGGCTTCTATTATAATAATATTTTGCTTAATATACTATAGCACTAAGTATAGTGTAGGCTACTTTTCTAAAAAGAGAAAAAGTAAGTAGGCAAAAAACTAAGATGCTGCTAATGATAAGGTTATACTAGTAAGAGTATACTTAAGATAACTCTAAAAAAAGTATAAAATACTAATAGTTAGGTAAAGTAGTTGCTTACAACTATATTTGTATATAGTTAGAATATCTAGGCGCTTATAAATAGTCAAGCTGTATAAACAATAATTTCTTTATAAGTAGTAAAAAAATGTAATATACTGTACTAAGTTAAGAGAGAACTAATTTTAATAGTACTAGCTAACAAGAAACTTAGAAAGTATAAAGACCGTATAATATAATTAAAGACTAAATTAATAAAGCTATAAATAGTAGGCATAAAGTGCTAGATAAATATTAACATTATAGATGTAAGAAGATTAGACATATTAATTAGTTATAACTAGCCAGATACATATAACCCTGCTATTAACTAGTTAATAAAAATAATACTTAGAAAAAAACTTATATATAAGGTTACTAGAGTACGTAAAAAAATATACCTTATAAATTAAAGCTTAACTTAAAATAAAAAATTTAGCAAGATCTTACTGTATAAAATAAGGAGAATTTATATAAAATACTTTTAAAAGATAGAAATTATTTATATAAGGTAAATTGCAAGTATAAAAAAAGGACTTTTACTACTAAGAATACTAAAAGAGTATCATACTAACAAGTTTAGAAAACTTCTTAAAGAAAATAAGGCCATAAAGCTAGTAGACTATTAAGATTAAAATTATAAGATTATTTTAGATAATAAAGCTAAGCTAAGCCTAGGACTAATATACTTAATATTGTCTAAGCACGACGCTAAGCTATAAGATTATATCTAAAAGAATTTAAAAAAAAGGTTTATTTAATTAGAATTAAACTTAATAGCCTTACTTATCTTGTTTGTAAAAAAACTTAATAAAAAGTAGCAACTATGTATTAACTTTAAGAAGTTTAATAGCGTAATATAGAAAAGCTGATATCTTTCACTACTAATAATAAAGCTTATAAATTAACTTTAGAAAGCTAAGTAGTTTACTAAATTTAATGTTTAAAAAAGATTTTACTAAATTAAGATTAAAGAAGCTTATAGGTAGATAATAGTGTTTAAGACAAAGTATAAACTATTTAAATATATAGTTATGCCTTTTAGATTAATAAACGCACTCGTAAATTTTTGATTAGTTATGAATAATATACTTTTTAAATACTTTAGAATTACTATTATAGCGTACTTAGATAATGTACTAGTGTACTCTAGTAGAACACTTAAAGAACATGTAGAGCATGTTAAGAAAGTGCTTAAAAAGCTTAAAGATTATAAGCTATACCTACAGCTAGAGAAGTGTAAATTCTATATTAAAAAGATAAAATTCTTAGGCTTTATAATATCTATAGAAAAAGTAAAAGTTAATTTAAAAAAGATTGCAGCTGTATAAAAATAGCTAACACTTAAAGTAGTTAGAAACGTATAATCTTTCTTAGAACTTAGTAACTACTATTACAAGTTTATTAAAGATTACTTAAAGACTACGAAACCTCTTTTAAAGATTATAAAGAAGAAAATAGAATTTACTTAAGATAAAAAATAATAAAAAGCGTTTAATAAAATTAAATAAATATTCTTTAAGGCACCTATACTAGAAATATAAAACTTAAAACAAAAGACGTAAGTTAAAACTAACGCATTAAATTATGCACTTAGAGCTGTATTATTATAGCAATGCCTAGATAAGAAATAGAGACTAGTATTCTACTATTTAAAGAAGTTCTCTAGAGCAGAACTTAATTACAACATTTATAATAAAAAGCTACTAAAAGTAGTTAATTCTTTTGAATAGTAGAAAGTTTATTTATCAAAACTACTATACTAAATTAAGGTTTTTACTAATTACTAGAACTTAGCAGAGTTTATAATAACAAAGAAATTAACTAATAATAAGTCTAATAGACTAAGTTGCTAGCTTTGTTTAACTTTAAAATAACATACCGCGCTAGAACGCTTAATAAAGCAGTAGATGCTTTAAGTAAAAAATCTAATTTACGTAAGAAAAGTTACAAGGAACTACATAATACTATATTTAAAAAAATACTAGATAGCAGTCTATGTTATAACTAGCTAGAACTAGCAAAAGTAGCTAAAGTAGCTAAGCGGGTAGAAACACTATAATAGCAGTGGCAGTAAAGAGTAGCTAACCAGTAGTTTAAGCCTAAGAAAAACAGCTCTAATAAACTACTATAAAATACAATAAAGTGCTAAGATATAGTTTAAGGAAACTAAATATATATACCTTTATATATAAAATTAAGTCTTATTAAAAAACTATATAAGTCTTGAGAATATAGATATATAGTAATTAAAGAAATAGTTAAGTAACTAGCTAAGGTGTTTGTAATACTACACTTGCAAGCAAAAGTACAAAATATATTAAGCAATTATTTAATATATTACTAGAATAAGCTTAAAAAACACAACCCTTACAGCCTATTACAACTTTTATAGCTACTAACAAAACTATAAAGTAGTATAATAATAGACTTTATAGTAAAGCTCTCAAAATTATTAAAACTAGAATTAGCTTAAATTTGCAACACTATTTTAGTAATTATGAATTAATTCTAGACGCATCGAAGATGTCTTGACTACAGTCACATTCTGACCTCTGCACTAACTCGACTACCACAGGGACTATCGCCACCAGCTCCTTTTCAACTAACGGAGGTAGCCGCTTAACAACAGTAAACGCCGGCTTTGTGATCTACTACTATAGCTTCTAGTATAGTAACTTAGTAAAGTCTAACTTTACTTAATATAAGCTGTTAGTCTTTGTGTTAAAAAAGGAGAAGAATAGTTTAAGCATTATATTATTTGTATGCAAGTTATTTGTATGTAGTACTATGTAGTGTAAGAAATCCTAAAGGTAAGAAGCAGTAAGTAGAGAGCTTTTATAAAAAAGTATTATAGGCTCCTGCTGCAGTAACGTATGTGTCTTTACCTTCCTCCTCTATCTCTATCGCAATCTTGTTGCTAGCTATAGGCTAGCAATCGCTGTTAAACACGTTTCAATTAATATTGTTTTTTAGTACTTTTAGCAAATTTTTTTAACCTTAATTTTTACATAGTAGTTTAAGCTTTTTTGCTCTAAGCGCTTAGCACGTAGACTTTATCCTACTGTTTAAATCTTGTTAACTACATATAATCTTTTTTTTAACTTTTGCGACTAATTAGTAGAGGGTAGCTGCTTTTTACTTTTTTTGGAAACCCCATTTTAACTACAACAACAACCACCACCTTTGACACCTTAAAAATAAATAAATTAATTAACTAAAGCAGCAAAGTTTATGCTTATAGAAAATACTATTACAATAGAAAGCTACGCGTATAAAGTTACAAAAGCACTAGTAATAGAGTATAAGATACCTAAGAAGTTTATTACTAATTATAACTAGGCTGGTAAATGGGTCGTGGGTACCCACGCGTGGGTATAGGTTGGGTTGGGGTCGCACTGACCAGTGGTTGTGGTTGTGGTT